>JADLZN010006216.1:0-16868 GCA_018155175.1 Sinocyclocheilus anophthalmus | reverse complement strand
AAACCAGTCAGTATCTGGTGTGACCACTTTTTGCCTCACGCAGTGCAACACATCTACTTCGCATAGAGTCTGCGCCCTGTACAGTGAAAACCGGGATTCAACCGTGAAGAGAACACCTCTCCAAAGTACCAAACGCCATCGAATGTGAGCATTTGCCCACTCAAGTCGGTTACGACGACGAACTGCAGTCAGGTCGAGAACCCGATGAGGACGACGAGCATGCAGAAGAGCTTCCCTGAGACGGTTTCTGACAAGTTTGTGCAGAAATTCTTTGGTTATGCAAAACCGATTGTTGCAGCAGCTGTCCAGGTGGCTGGTCTCAGACGATCTTGGAGGTTAAGATGCTGGATGTGGAGGTCCTGGGCAGGTGTGGTTACACGTGGGTCTGCGGTTGTGAGGGCGGTTGGATGTACTGCCAAATTCTCTGAAACACTTTTGGAGACGGCTTATGGTAGAGAAAATGAACATTCAATTCATGGGCAACTGGTGGACATTCCTGCAGTCAGCATGCCAATTGCATGCTCTCTCAAAACTTGCGACATCTGTGGTATTGTGTTGTGTGATAAAACTGCACATTTTTAGAGTGGCCTTTTATTGTGGCCAGCTAAGGCACACCTGTGCAATAATCATACCGTCTAATCAGCATCTTGATATGCCACAACTGTGAGGTGGATGGATTATCTCAGCAAAAGAGAAGTGCTCACTAACACAGATTTGTGCCCAATATTTGAGAGAAATAGGCCTTTTAAGTACATAGAAAAAGTCTTAGATCTTTGAGTTCAGCTCATGAAAAATGGGGGCAAAAGTGTTGCGTTTATAATTTTGTTCAGTGTACAAAAGGCTGCATGTTTGCAATGCGTTGCATTTGTGGCCTTGTGAAAAGTGCACTTGATTGTACTGAATGTGCACTTGTAGGAATTTCACAAGTCTATTAAAAAAAGTAATTGTAGATAATATAATATTTATGCAAGAAAAAGCCCCTTAAGTGTACACTTTCATGATTGTTTCCTGACACACTTAAGTAGACTATTAAAAAGTGTGCACATTGTTATAATTTCAAATTAAACATTTTGCTTTAAAGTATATTTTAAATCATTATGTTTTAATAATATGTTGTCATGCTTCAAAGAAGTACACTTATTTGGATGTGCTGACTAACATACTTAAGCACATGTGGGGTACTTGATTATAATTTTAACTGTAGTGTGTTATTCGATGTACTGTACAATTAATAGAAATATGTAAATGTATTAAAGTGCAAATTCATTCATAACAAATGGTAATAACAAATAATTTAAATGCATACCTTAGGTTATTTGTTAAGTCACAAATTATTTCAGTCATTCGACAGTACACTTAACCATATTCAAACACAACTAATTAGACGTTTCAATAAGTGGGTTAAAAAGGGAAACACTCTAAAGTTAATTGCATTTAATATAAATGTAAACTTTAATACATTTTCAAGTATTTCCAATTAGCATGCCCAAAATCTTTTAAAAAGTATGTTAAAATGTGCTTCTTTTTTCAGTTCAGTCTCCACTGATTAACCAATGGAAAAGTTTCCAGACTGACGGATACATATATAAAGCTATGCTTATGCTATGTGAAGGATCTGTATCATATTGGGTGTTTCAATAATATTTTTATTCTTGCATGAATCTCTTACATGAATAACTTATAGTTGTATTTTTAGCCATGTATGACCGACTGAAATTAACAAGACATGTCTTGACCCGATTGCTGCAAATGTATCTGAATCACTTAATTAAAATGCTCGGAGTGTGTATAATTACAACAGTGCGTTATGAATAAAGTGCAGATGGCTGTTGTAAAGCTTCATTCTGGCAAATATGGATATTATGTGCTCCGCTTCTTTCAATCTATCTAAAACATGACCAATATGTTTAGATTTGAAGATTATTCCATGAACACTTCATTAAAGGGATAGATCATTAAAAAATGTAATTTCAATAGGAATCCATGCAATCTGGTATCCTGCTATTCATTGTTTAAGTCATTATTTACATATTATGTTAATAGGGGACACAAAAAGCACCAATATCAAGCGCTTCACTAGTCCTCTTCACCACTCGCTACCATATAGTACCAATAAATGTAGGCTACTATATATGTCAATATCACCTCTTTTGTATTTCACATCAATCCAGTTGTTTGTTATGGCACACAATATCATCTAACCATTGCACTCCTTTGGGAAATCACATTGCTAAACATCGCCATGGGTGTTAATTATCAATCCATGTTTCTCAACCTCACAGGGATTGTCATATATCAAATATCGAAATGGCCAAAGATTCCATATCAGCAATACAAGAAACACCTCTGTACCATTCATCTGCCCGTGCTGCCTTGCCTCACGTCATATTTGATTGTTCCTGTGATGGCTCATTGCTCGCGGCACAGGCTGTCTGTGCTAATGTTGGAGGTGCGAGTCACTGGACAGTGTCTTTGACTAGTAATGCAATTTTCATGTATAGAGGTGCCACTAGACCCACAATCCCTTGGGTCATTTAGGAATCATTTGGATTTTAATCATTATGAATGACCTTCATCAGAGTGTCTCCAGTCCTGCCAGAATGGGGGGTTTATATGCCACGTTTCTACTAAGAGCGTATTTTAACACTCTTTGAACCAACTCATCTGCTCTATAAAGCCTTTTTACATAGGCTCATTGGAAAAAGTGCTTTATGTCTGCAAAAACTAAAACTTTCCAAAAGCATACCTATATATATATATATATATAATTCACTCCAGTGTCCAGCTGCTATGAGCACTAGAGCAAGTCAAACACAAATACATATGTATTAATTTCCACACAAATTATAATTAAAGGATGAAAATGATTGATTATTAATCACCTATTGTGTGTGCTTCTTTGCACAATGCGTTATGGCCTCAAAGGCTTCACCAGAGTGCATGATTTGTAACTTACTACCTTGAGTTTGCATCACATAACAGCTCTATGAAAGACTTTTCTGATGTAGTAAACTTGCTCAGTAGCACACCTGGTACAGCACTGCGCTTAAGAAACAAGTTGCAATGAAAGAGCTCAGAAGCAAACTAAAATGACAATAATTGCTTCAGCAAATGTGTTTTTTATCTCGCGATAGCTTTTGTTGACGCTACAGTAATGTTTAGTTCACTGGACATTTCAGCTGTGTCCAATTCAGGGACTGCAGCTCAAAGGCTGCATACGAACACAAGGCCATCAAAGAGGAGCACGTAAGCCCATTCGACGGCTGCTCAAATGCGGCTTCGAAGGGATGAAGGGTGTAGGGGTAAAAAAAAAAACTTTTTTTTTTGGAATGCACTTCTGCATCATCTTGCTGAGCCAAGGAAGGAGGGGCCGCAGTCGCACAATTAAATCTGTGCAAATAATCATGGGGGCAAAAAGGGTCCATCACTAGTACCCATTGAAATCCTTGATTCCGAAAGGGCCTTTTGAAGTGGCCAGTGTTGAGCACTTCAGTTTGGAGTGATCCTTCAGTATGGCATGATTGTTCTTACTACAAAGTGCCTTTTGGAGGTGGATTACAATAGATAGTTCCTTCACAGCCCAGACGATAAACAAGGTAAATAAATAAAGGGCGTTAAATATTGATTAATATCTTATTAAGATTCAATTTTATAGATAGTTTATATTTTTTATTATGTACATAAATCGGAGTAAGGCGTGCATATTTAGTCAGGTCGTGAACCCAGTTTTGTTTTCATACAGTCGAATAGAACATTCAGAAGTTTGAATATAATTATGACTCCTCCGTAGATTAAACCGACCTATTTAACAACGCTTGGTTTGACCTTCACAAACTTCTAAGTTGTGGCTTTTGAAGTCGCCATCCTTTGAAGGATCATCTGTTTCAAATAAAACTGAACGTGTTGTCAGCGTCCACTAGCTGGGACATTTCACCTTGAAACATTGTCCAGAATGAGCCAAAAAAATAAATAAATAAAAATCTGTGTAATATGATTTTGTAGAAATGTCTCCACAGGCATGTGTTTTGTTTGTTTGTTTTTTTCCCAGTGAGCCTGGGTTGATTTATTTTAATTTATTTTATATTATATTTTGTCTTTTGTTTCTTTTTTGTGCTTTTTATATAATTAAAACAACATATTAATGTAATATAAATTACATGCGTGGTTCTGAAAGCAATTAGAACCCACCCACCCCCACACCACACACACACACACAATAAAGTTTCCTGGTGAAAATGTCGTTTTAGTAACAATTCACTACAAAAGTCTGTCCAACACCCACCCTTACATCACAAAACATAAAGCCATACTCTAATATTAGCTTAGCACAAAGCTTCAATTCTCTAAGACATGGCTTAAATGTACCATTTATTCCCCAGTACCACCTAGCACCAACAACCTTTGTGATTCATCTTATCTTGCAACCAATTATCCAGTAACCTTTTTGTCTAGCGCATGCTAATCTGCCTGTGTGGCTAACATCCCTCCTGCCATAAACAGCCAGTGCAATTACATGCTCGTTTGCTCCAGGCTCTTGTGTTATTTCCCTCTTATTTACCCACCAATGCCCTCATATTGATCTCGGCTGTGACGTGTGATCTTAATAATTCCGGCCTTTGTCGCTAGCCTGCTCTTGCTATCCTCTGTGGTGTTATAGGAGCCCGCAGGCACAGGCCCAGGAGAGCCTGAAAGGTGTGCGACGATAGACCGCACAAGTGTGTGATGAGGGTCATTGTGTTTGTCACTTCAGCAAAACTCTCAAGGTCTCCCGTGTTTTAAAAGTGTGCTATCCCTGTAGTAAGTGTGGGCACGCTAAATTGCTATTGTCAGTAGGGGAGCTGACAGCGTTATTAGGTATTTTTCGCTGGAGGTCGTCCAAGGTGAAATGAAATAGTAGTTAACCTGTGACATCCCCGAGCTAAGGCATATTAATAATGGCCAATGCATATAAGGAGCGCCATTATTTCTTTCTAATGAGCACTGTCACTGGCGTTCAGAGGGCATGGCGAGTGCTGCTATCTACTCCCTGAGCTCTTCTCTTTAGATTTACGCTCTTTTTCTATGCTTCCTTTCTGCAAATCATAAAGAATTGCTAATGTGTTTTCTAGCCATTGTGTGCGAAACCTAAAACTGAAGGAATAGTTCAACTATAATGAGTATTTGCGTCATCATTTATAATACTTTCCAAGCTGTATTGCAGTTTTTTTTTTTTTCTTTCTTTACGTTGTCAAGTGCAAAAAGGGCACTATAAACGTATAATAGATAATAAAAAAGAGTTATTTAAATGTTTGTACCTATATTCCAAGTTTTATGAGGTTATTACAAAGATACAAAAAATAAATAACAAAATTAAATAAAAAATACGACAATATTAAGGAAAAGAAATATCAAGCCACCCTTTTTGTAGTCCACATAGTTCACAATCAAAATGATTGGGATTGTAACTAATCCTGTCTGGCACTTCCTGGTCAAAATGCAGGGGGTGTGGGGTAAAATCGAGCTCAGCCATGGAAGTAAAAATATATTGTGTTTGGTTTAGTGGCATTGAAAAGATGGGGACAGCATTTTTAGAAAAAATAATAATAATAATAATAATAATAAGAATAATAATAATAATAAATAAAAACAAAATATTATGTTTTACTACTATATAGCCATTTTGGTAATTTTGGTTTTAGGTATTTATTTATTATTATTTTGTGAACAGATATGACAATACTAATAATAATAATACTAATAATAATAATAAGAATCTGTGTTATTATTATATTATTATAGTATATTATTACTTATTATTATTATAAAAATACAAAAAAAAACTATCATTTTTAAATAATATAGTCCTTTTGTAATTTGAGGTGTTATGTATTTATTTTATTATTAGTTTTGTGACTCAGAAATGCAATAATAACATAATAATAAGTGTTTGTTTAGGGCATGCAAATGTGGGACAGCATTTTGTAAACTATTACGACTACAACTTACTACGAGAATAATATAATAATAATAATAATTTATTATATTTTTAGTAGTAGTAGTAGTAGTATAGTAGTAGTAGTAGTAGTACATATAAAACAACTACAACCCAAATCGATTGTTTTACATAATATATCGTCATTTTTCGTAATTAAATCTTTATTTTAAAATGCTGTCCCACATTTTCATGCCACTACCAAAATACCAAAACCCAACATATCTTACTCCATTGTAGTAAAATAAAAATAATGACAGAATTGACATTCTCGAGTGAACTTTTCCTTTAATCTACCATAACAACTGTCCCATAACCCAATGTTCCTGCCATTGAATTAAACTCTCTTCAACACAGGCATCTAAATGCTTATAAAGCTGTTTTTTGCTGAATGACACAGCACTTTGCCTGCAGTGAAGCAAATGTGATTGCAGCCTACTTATTCTGCCTCACTACCCAGAGACACTCAGGCTTGGTTGCGGTATGCAGACATATTCAAAGTAATGAGCTGTGTGGACGTTCTTGTAGCAGAAATCACTTGAGAGCACCGGTGGCAGCCATAAGCCACAGCATGAGTTCACAAATGATCGTCCTCATTATACTGATGAGCGAGGGGAGTTTTCAGAGCCAGAGTGGTCCAGGACGCTCCATCATCTGTCAGCGAACTCCAGATGGGAGCACTTTCAAGAGCAATCAGGGACGCCGTGTGATTCATCTGCATGGACTCACAGTTATGCTTTAAAATGCAGTTAAAAAAAGAGTCATATTTCAGAGTAGTAGTGGAGGATTATACTGTACCTTGGGAACTTTGATTGCTCAATTTACTGTTACAATTTAATTTCCCTGAATTGCCAACAAGAACGCAAAGGTCTCGCTCATCATTATAGTTGTAACATATTATATATTTTATGCATGTGCATTTTCAAAATCGGCAAGTCAGTGTGTGGCTATATCTATAGTATATATATAATATATCAATAGTATATATTAGATATAGATATACGTTAGTGCTTTGGATCCTATATAAAAAAACATCACACCATGCTTTTTATGAAAGAGTCGCAATTATCACGAATACATAACGTTTTAAAATATAACATTATAGGCAAAATTAAGTGCAAATTAATGTAATAACAAAATGAAGACAGTAGATTAATTGTTTACTGGCTATTAATTGACTGAAGGTGATTATCACTGATACCAATACTACTGATGACTCTATGAATTTGTTTTTTTCCCCTAATATTTAACCATTGACTATAATCATTCAACAAATATCAGTTTTTAAATTTATTAGACTTTAAAAAGAAAGAAATATAAAAAAAAGAATAATTTAAAAATAATGTAAGTGAACTTAAAGCAATATTCACATGTTCCCTATAATAAATATAGCTACCTGTGCCCTTCAGCAAGAAGGAAATATACAGAAACATAAATAAGTTGGTAAACACAAATCTTAATGAAATTTAACAAAATAAATACAAAAGTTATTGATTTCTTTTTTTCTTTTGTTCTTTGATTTACAGACATCACAGCAGCTGGGTTATTTGGTTATTTTGGCTGCTTTAAGAGCTGCTGCTGCATGACGCAGATCTGACACGCATCGTGTTTTCTTACAACTCTTTACCTTTTGTGACCCACTTCAGCTCTTAAAGTCTCTACTAATGAGCTGACGCGTTGAATCGGGTGTGTTAGATGAGTGAGACGGGCTGCTCCAGGAAACACTGCCTTCAGGACATGCTTCTTAAAATGTGTATTATGAACTAGATAAACGTGACTTACATGCACAGTTTAAGGCAGCTTTAATCACCTTTTTAGTAACTTCATGACTTAACTGACAACAGAATTGCGAGATTGGATGCTTGTAGGTCATTTGCACTTTAATAAGAAATTAGAAGCGCGCGGCCAATGCATTCGGAATCCATTGAAGAGCACGTGTTATGAGAACACAATACGGCTGACAGGTGGGGGAAATTGTTTTACTGACATAGGGCCTGAAAACATTCATCTGACAGCAGTTTCACTATTGCTACTGAGCTTCATCGTCAACTGAAACTTTCCGCGCTCGTTTTGGACTCGTGCGGACGGTTGGGACGGCGGCATCTGAAACGTCTCTCTCATTTTTGTGGTCTTAAAGCAGACAGAGCAGCAGTTGTGAGTGGGGTGGCCAACCCTAGCTCTGCCCCTGCGTTAATTGCATACATTTTTTTTTAATGTGTTAAACTGTAAAAATTAATCACATGCGTTAATGTGCTAATTATGACAGCAATAATAGATAGATAGTAAGATAGATAGATAGATCGATAGATAGTTAGAGAGCGAGAAAGCCGTTTCGGTATTGGAAAAAAGATAAGAAACATTACTAAATTTGATTTATTATTATTAGTATATTAGAATGATTTATGAAGGATCACGTGACACTGAAGAACTGTGACCTCCATGATGGAACACTTTAACTCCAAATGTCTAATGATGATTTACTTTCCTGTTCTGGTCTTGACACTCGGATGATGAACCTCAAGGAGTGTCTGTGAAGATGGATTTGGTTCTTCAGTGGTTTCCAGTCTGGAGTCAACCAAAATATGCAATGCTTAAAGGAAGGCAGTGAAGTAAAAACATTTAACTTCATCTTAAATGTTTCCTAAAAAATATAAAATATTTAATGACATGCTTTTGAAATGACACAACAGCACTGCCATTTCATGAATGGAAGCATGGGAAATGTTCACCAGCTGTGGTCCTATCAATGCATCATGGCATAATTCACCTTGAGTCACCTGACAGTGAGAAATGAACTTTGGGCACAGCTGTGGCCAGAACCAGAAGGTTAACCTTTCATCACACTTTGTATTTGCTCTGTTGTACAGTGGTGCCACTAATGACTGTAATCGATCATCCAAAAAACGGAGTAGCAATCTGGCGTGACTTTCTTGCAGCAAAAACACCAATATTACCCCCAAGCAAGTCATCAATTTAGTTGGTTTAGAGGTTAAAATTTAGAGGTTAAAATCGTATTTTTTAAGCGAATATATATATATATATTATGCAACAATCTAACAGCATTTTGTTAGATGCTGTTAGAAAAGTAAACAAAAACTGTAACTGAAAATTATGAAAATGAAAATGTAAAGGCAACTGAACCTTAATTCAAGATATTCTATTAAAAAAAATAAAATTTAAATTAACAAACAAATAAACCTTTTATTTTCAAATCTAAGGCTAACACATTTTACTGGAAAACGCAACAAAAATGACAATAGAATGTTAGACTTTAAATTGTCAAGGGGCAGAGTAGACTTACTTATGGTCACAGTATACCATCATCAGGATAATTCTGTCAATTCTACTTTTATAGTTTTAACCTTTAGCGTTTTATCGGCTAATTTGTTAAGTTAAGTTGTTGAGTCACTGATTACATTAAGGGACAGCTATATGATGCATAAGATAAATAGCTCTTCAACAGTAGTCATGGCCTAATGGTTAAAGAGTTGAACTCGTAACCCAAAGGTTGCAGGTTCAAGTCTCAGGTCCGGCAGTGCCTTCTACCTCATACCATGACGTGAGGTGAGACACTGAGCAAGGCAACCGAACCCAAAATGACTCCCAGGGCAGCAGCCATATGGCGCCCACTGCTCCAGTGGGCTCCCTTGGATGGGTGTAAAATGCAGAAGCAACATTCCAAGTTGGGTACAACATCCTGGCACTCACTCACTCACTCACTCACAACAGGGGTTTCAAACCATGCTGCAGCAACAAAGTCAGAGTGTGCATTTTCATCCTGAAAATGACCTACAGATATGTCCTTAAAAGGTCCATCCCTTTTGAAAGTCAGTGTTTAATTTGCACAGTGCCTGTATGGTATAGTCAAATACCCAATTTGAGCTTTATAGGCACAATCATCCTGTTGCTTATAGCATCATGTCAGTAGAATAAAGTAATGCTCCATGAGTTTTCTACAATATTGTAGAAGCGTCATTTTGAGCAATCATGAACATCTTGCAGTCTAACTAGATGCTTTGGCCTTAAAACAATAGCTTAGTGGATTGTTTATTGCATTGTCTGAGTGCGTACGCTTGAAACCCTCCTGTAATGCATCATGCCTATTAATGTGCGAGATGTAATGCAATCTGTGGAAAGGTAGAGCCGAACACAAAGCACCTGTGATAGGGATTCTATTATCTAGGTCTTGCTTCTGGCACCTCATGAAACATGGATACGATTTTACCCATAAAAGACTCAATTTCCCTTTGATTTATACAAGAAATAAATTCTGAAAAGGTGAAAAGTCCAAAGGATGCATATTTTATGTGCCGTTGCACGGGCTAATGCATTTTAAATAAGCATCCCTAAAATAGAAAAAAAATGTGTGTGGTAGAAAAGGGTTAGACATTCACACAAAGTCTTTCTTAAATTTTGATCAGTGATTTGTTTGGGGTTTTTGTTGTCGGCTTTGGCAAGTACAATTCAACAGATACTTAAAAGGTCAGAATGAAGAGTCATTCATCCTGATAGTGTGTTTACTGTTACAGAAATGACTAGAAAAGTATAACGTTTAATTGTGGATTTCTGAAATGAATAGAACAAATCACCTTTTTGGGATTTTGTTAATTTAACAAAAAAAAAATCTTCTGCATCACATCTTTAAATTATTACTACTATATATAGTTCGTCAATTAATCGTCACAATAATAGTTTGAACCATTAAGGCTCATTTATATCAACTATAAAGATAACTACATCTATATTACTGTCTATGTGATTTACCTCTCATTTCGACAATGCAAGCAGAGTCGTCGGGTCTACCATACAATCTTAAAATAAAGGTGCTCAATAAAGGTTCTTCAAGCGAAGCCATAGAAGAACCATTTTTGGTTCCACAAAGAAACATCTAGTCAAAGGTTCTTTAAAGAACCATCTCTTTCTGTCGGGTCTCGGGTCTGATCACCTGTCTCTTGTGGTCTCTGTGTTTGTGTATTGTGCGTGACTTGTTTTGACAGCTGTGCGCCCTCCTTGTTTCACACCTGGTTCTGGTCATCTCATTAGCTTCCCCTTATAGCTCCTCGTGTTCCTCTGTATGTTGTCAGTTTGTTGTGATTATTCCCATGCTCTGACTGTCCGTGTATTATCGCTCACCAGTTCTGTCTTGTCTCGCCCAGGCTCCAGTGCTCGTAGCAGTCTATGTGTCCCGCACCTCTCTGTGCGTTCAGGAACCATGGGCTACCTCCGGCATCCACCTACCCTGGGACTCCGCGGTCTCGTCATTGGGCTTCTCAGCCTCTCGCTCGGATTAGCGGGCTGCCCCTCCGGCTCCGTCTCCTCTGCCACTGTTGCGGCTTGTTCCAGCCACTGCTCTCCACCCATCGGTGTGGTTGGGGTTTCCACGACCACACGAACTGTCCGAAGGCGATTAATGCCCGTGGTGCTAATATATGAACAATACAGCACCTGTGAACCCACACCTGAATCCAGCTGGTGTACCCTAAAATTTCTTAACTTTTTATAATCTGAAGATCCTTCTTTCACCACAAAGAAGCTTTTCTGAAACAGAAAGGTTCTTCAGATGTTACAGGTTCTCTATGGAACCATTTAGACAAAAAGGTTCTTCTAAGGCATCGTGAAGCACCTTTATTTTTAAAGAGTGTATCTTAATCCCATAGAGCACAATTACATCTAAAGACGTATTTTTTTGCTCATCTGCAATACGTCTATAGGACATTTCCTGTCAGATGTTAAATAGACGTTTAGAAAATTTCTTTAAGATGTTTATGATTTAGAATGTATGTAAAACTGACGTCTGAAAGATGTCTATGATATGTTTGTACACAGCAGATGCTTTCCAGATGAAGAGATCTTTACCAGACCTCTTGCAGACGTACGTGTGCTATCTGGGTCCGCTACTAGTTCAGTAGTCAGGGCACTGATCAGGGAGTCGACCATTTAAAGGGCTGTCTAAATTGCGAAATCCGCTTCCAACGTTGACTCAGTTTCCATGGCCGCCAGATGAGCATGAAGCAGGAGAAAAAGTAGGGATTTTCTTCGTACAATCGCACTTGGAATGACCAGCAGCATGATATTTAAAGCACAAGTGTTCTGATCTGCAATGGTCAATTGTCATGTACGTTGTCACCGCAAATCCTGCAGTCCTTTAGCCCAGCTGAAATCTTTCAACGAGCTCTCCCAAGAAACACATATTCAGGCTTACTCTGCTCTTGCTTCTTCAAGATGTCAGTCAGCTGCGCCAGAATATCGGCCATCCAATTCAAACTGGACTGATCTTTTGCATCAGGTTTAGATTTGTCAGATCCACTGGTTCCCTGCTTAAAACCCAATAAGCACAGACTCAGGACCAACATTAACATGTTCGCAACTGTGCATAGATATCTGTGCATTTTGACCGACCGCATATTCATTTGTGCTTGCTCTCGACTTGCGGTCACGCTGGAAACTGTCTAAAAGCTCCTGAACTTCCTTTGCAGTCCAGTTTTCTAACAGCCACACTTTAAAACTATGCGTCAAATCAGTGTGCATCAAGTCAGTGTCTGGACAATTTCGCACAATATCATTGCAACTTCGGAATTCAAATTGTCCGTACTTCTACCCTGAGCTCTGAGACACTCATCAGCAATGTGCGCTGCCTTATTAAGATGTAGCCAGTAGTCAACAGGATTCTCACCGTGTCTAGGTAGCGTGCTGTAAAAATCAGGAAGTGGCATTAACTGCAGTCTAACATAGGGTTACTGAGTAGAGTTACTTTTACAACATCTCTTGCCCTACCCATAAGGTGACTGATTATTTTGTCTCCTTTATCAGGAATATTCTCTTTTGTAGATAGAGTTGCATCATGTCAACCCATTCCTGAACGTCACATCTGCCCAGATTGTCTCCCCTAAATACAGGTGGTTATTTCTCATCCGATTTCAAGATGACATTCAACTGTGATAAATCGAGATTAGCACATTGAGAACTTGTGGTGCTGGTCTTACTACTAGTTCCAGCGAATCCACCCTCTGACAAAAGTCTAGCGGTTTTCCGACCCAATTCTTCAACTAAAACACCAAGTTCACTACATCACAATCGCTAGATATCTCCATTTTATCTGGTCTGGGAGTAGACGTGACAGGGAAAGTCTGGTTGATATCATGCACCATGTAATTGTCCTTCGCTGTATGGTTGTTGGACATAAAATCCCAAATTTGTACTAGAAAATTGCATCAGGTGTTTTCCCCATCCAACCCCAAACAATGAGCTATCCGCACCACCCTCAGTCATTTTTTTCAGGATGCCACTAGCACATAACACACTTAAATGAATCAGAATCACTAAAAGTTACATCCTCTGTTTAAATCTAGATTAAAGACACTCTTTGGCCAAGCATTCAAATAATGCATCACATAATCTTGTACGGCAGTCACTACTGATAAGCTACTACTAAATATATTGTAGAAACTTACATTTCTGTAAAGCTGCTTTGCAACAATTTGTATCGTTAAAAAAGCGCTATACAAATAAACTTGAATGAATGAATAATTATTCGTCATGAAAGAGTTGTTGACAGGCGTTTGGGTTTTCTCAGTGCTGTACCTGGTTCTGTGTTCATACGGCAGGAGTTCAGGAACTCTGCACTAAACCGAATGTTCACATCACAGAGAAACAGGAGGACGTTGCTTCGCTTCCAGGCTCGAGCGCCGACATCCAGGCCTCGTCGTCTGGAGAAGGCTTCGTTCAGACGGATCAGAGTCACGTTCCTGTATTTCATTCTCCTGCGGGACAGAGACTCGTCTAGAGTTTCATCATAACAAATCACTGTGTTGTGAAACATTCTGGCCAAAATACAGTTTTAAAATATGTTGTTAACAATGAAACTCATTTAAATTTAAAATATATTTAGTTTTAACTTTAATATTCAAAAATACATTTCCAATTTTACAGTAGCCTACATTTAGGATTCATTCATTATTTAATTTTATTCAATTGTTCATGTTCACATGTGTTGCAGACAACAAATTAAATTTTTTCTTCACATATTAATGTATTTTCTTGGATTGAAATATATAGTGCAAAACACATTTTTAATGCTTTTAAAATATGTATTTATATATACCAAAACAAAAATGGCCAAAAATATATTTTTAGAAAAAAGAATTTCGTAATATATTTTGAAACACATTTTTGCTCAATATAGCTGGCCCATTTATTTGGCTATATGGACTACATACAGGACTATAATGGGTTCTATAGTCTATATATCATGTATTTATTTTTTACTTTTTAAATTTTTTCAGAAAACAGCTGACTAGTATCTTTGTCATTTTGCTGCTCAGTCATCTATATTTTGTACTGAAAACAAGATACATTATTTTTTCCATGGGATTAAACTAATGCATATATTTATATTTTCATATTTATATTTTTTAAATATATCTTCAATGACCAAAAAACATATCGGTAGAAAATATATTTACGTAAATATATTTTAAAACACATTTTAGCAAATATAGATTTTTTTTTTTATCCTTTCTGTAGATTTTTAAATACATTTTTGCTGTATATATGGAAGTGAGTTTATTTGTTTTGTTATGTTTGCATTTATTTTCTTTTATTTTCTCTACCTTGACATTCCATCCAGAATTCCTTTCACTTCATGCATCTTTTCTGACCCAAAAAGCACCACGGTGAGATGCGTCCGTCCATCCTGACGAATGCAAGCATCACTGAGACACAAGGAGAAGAAATGAAGCATCACATGACGTGCAAACTCACCGACGGGTCAAAAGAGGTTCGGTTTTACCTGAAATGTTGCATGAATTGTCTGAATGCATCCACTGTGTCGCCCAGAGGTACGATTATATTGATGAGGATCTGAGATGCATCCATCAGTTCCTCCTTCACCTTCATCAGAGGCGCGAAAGGACGGAAGAACACCAGCCTCCTGAAGTCTGGAACGCTGTTTTCTCTGAACGTGAGATCGTATAATGTTCCTTTGTCCCTCTCTGTGCGAAAGATTCCTGCCATTAAAGAGAAATTACATTTGAAGCAGCCTCTACTGTAAAAAAAAAATCATCATAATTTTAACAACAAAAGACTGTATAAATGTAACCAGTTCATTTTAAAATAATAGATCTAGATCTAAAATACATATACAGTAATATACTATTAAAAGGGCAGTTTTTAGAAGTCAAAAACAAGTAAAACAAGACATTTATTGTCACTCATGTTTGATGTTTTTTTATTGTAACAACTTTTTTTCTTAGTTTTTTTTTTTGTCATCAGTTCTGCTTTTGTGGGTTGTCAAATGCATGTTTATTGCAGTGTTTTAGTGTAATGTGTGTAAATGTTTATGACACTGTGTGCATCTATATATTAATATTTATCTCAGCTTATGGAAAAACTACTTGTGATGAATTTGCGATGCACATGTTTGTCGTTTTAAAGGTGTTTTGCTATATATTACAGGGGGAACAAGGGGGAAAAAACTGATTTTAGTCATTTGGTGTATTAACATTATTTCAGTTAATTAAATATACATTTTTACTGTGAAATGTTGCTACACTGCAAAAATATGATTTCCTTCCTCAGTATTTGTGTCTTGTTTTCCAGTACAAATATCTAAACATTCTTAAATCAAGATAAATTTACTTGAGAAGCAAAATGATTTAAGATATTAAGATAAAACATAATCAAAAAAAAAATTAAGTGAGTTTTTGCTTAAAACAAGATCAAATATCTGTCATTCCATATATATACTGTATATACTGCAAAAAAAAACATTTGTGTCTTGTTTTCTAGTAGAAATATCTAAACATTCTTGAATCAACATGCCAAGTTTAATGACTTGAGATATTATGTCTTGTTTTCTGAAAAAAGAAAAAATGTGTTAGTTTTTGCTTAAAACACCAATAGCCATGCGTAAGAAAAATCATCTTAATGCAAGGCAATCATTAGTTTTTCTTGTCCCCTTGGCAGATAGTTTTTTTTTTTTTTTTTTGGCCCTTGTGTTAACAAAAACGATACAATTTTTTATTTTTTTATTTTTTACAGAAACAAGACCTTATCTTTAGTCATTTTACTTGTCAAGTAAATGCATCTTGATTCAAGAATGTTTAGATATTTATACTAGAACACAAGACAAAAACACTGAGTAAGAATCATTTTTTGCAGTGTTTTTAAGGGTAATGCATTGTGACGAAGCCTTGTAGTAATCAGATTGACCTTCACAGAAATGTTGAGGAGAGTAAACCCTGCGCTGCTGTGAGTCTCTGAGCTGAGGTTCGTTCAGCAGATGCAACGCTGCTTCTAGCGCTCCGTTCAGCTCGTTCCTGCGGTCCTGACCCATCAGACTTTCCACCGGGAGTCTCGCCAGTCCGCTTTCCAGCTGATAGACCCGGCGGAGGGTGAAGGTCTCAAACGGCAGCACCGCAAACTCATCGGGCAGCCGTTCTCCGGTGAAGATCTCGGCCCGTCGGAGCTGCTTCCGCAGGAACTCCTCCAGCTCTGACTGGTTCTGTTCCTCGAGCTCCACAGCGGATCTCTGCAGCTCTGCTTTCAGCTGTGAGATCAGTCTGGTGAGGTTCCTGCTGTGCTGGAGATAGCGCCGCTCATGCTGCTGCAGTAAAGCCTCGAATGCATCTTCCCCTGCTGGACGTCTGGTTTGGCTTTGAGACCTGCAGGCCTGACGATACAGGAGCAGAACGAAGCAGAAGAGCAGTGCAGCAATCGCACGCTTCCCCAGAAACCATCGCCTCTGCATGACTGACTGTAAAGACACACAGGTCTGGTCGAACAATGCAGATTTGTGCAACTAAAGACACTGTTTTAGTAAAAACATGATGTGATCTGATCCATTGCTTCGGTTCAGAATTCAAGTTTTTTAGTTTTTTTGATGTTTCAGCAAGAGTGC